>JANJGN010000002.1:172571863-172579363 GCA_026770705.1 Isurus oxyrinchus | reverse complement strand
GGTGTGAGAGTGAGTGTGTGTGTGGTGAGATAGTGTGTGTGTGTGTGTGTGTGGTGAGAGAGTGATTGTGTGTGTGTGTGGTGAGAGAGTGAGTGTGTGTGTGTGGTGGGAGAGTGAGTTGCATGTCTTTGTGTGTTGAGACAGTGTGTGTTGTGAGAGAGTGTGTGTGTATGTTTGTGCGGTGAGAGAGTGAGTGTGTGTGTGTGTGTGTGTAGTGAGAGAGTGTGCGTGGTTATTGAGTGAGTATGTGCATGTGTGTGTGTGTGTGTGTGGTGAGAGAGTGAGTGTGTGTGTGTGTTTGTGTGGTGAGACAGTGAGTGTGTGTGTGTGTGTGGTGAGAGAGTGAGTGTGTGTATGTAGTGAGAGAGTGAGTCTGTGTGTGTGTGTGGTGAGAGAGTGAGTGTGTGTGTGTGGTGAGAGTGTGTGTGTGTGTGTTTTTGTGTGGTGAGAGATTGAGTGTGTGTGTGTGTGGTGAGAGAGTGCGTGTGTGTTTGTGTTTGTGTGGTGAGAGAGTGTGTGTGTGTGTATGTGTGTGTATGTGTGTGGTGAGAGAGTGAGTGTGTGTGTGTGTCTGTGTGGTGAGAGAGTGAGTGTGTGTGTGGTGAGAGAGTGAGTATGTGTGGTGAGATAGTGAGAGTGTGTGTGTATGTGTGGTGAGAGTGTGTGTGTGTGTGTGTGTGTATGTGTGGTGAGAGAGTGAGTGTGTGTATGTGGTGAGAGAGTGTGTGTGTGTGATGAGAGAGTGAGTGTATGGTGAGAGAGTGAGTGTGTGTGTGTGTGTGGTGAGTGAATGTGTGAGTGTGTGTGTGTGTGTGGTGAGTGAGTGTGTGAGTGTGTGTGTGTGTGTGTGGTGGGTGAGTGTGTGAGTGTGTGTGTGTCTATGTGTGGTGAGTGAGAGAGTGTGTGTGTGTGTGAGTGGTGAGAGAGTGAATGTTTGTGTGTTTGTGTGGTGAGAGAGTGAGTGTGTGCATTTGTGTGTGTTTATGTTTGGTGAGTGTGTGTGTGTGTGTCTGTGTGGTGAGAGAGTGTGTGTGTGTGTTTGTGTGATGAGAGAGTCTGTGTGTGTGTTCGTGTGGGAGAGAGTGAGTGTGTGTTTGTGTTTGTGTGGTGAGAGAGTGAGTGTGTGTGTGTTTGTGTGGTGAGAGAGTGAGTGTGTGTGTGTGTGTGTGTGTGTGATGAGAGAGTGAGTATGTGTGTGTGTGTGTGTGGTGAGAGAGTGAGTGTGTGTGTGTGTGTGATTGTGTGGTGAGAGGGTGTGTGTGTGTGTGGTGAGAGAGTGTGTGTGTGTGTGTGGTGAGAGAGTGAGTGTGTGTGTGTGTGGTGAGAGTGTGTGTGTGTGTGTGTGTGTGGTGAGAGAGTGTGTGTGTGTGTGGTGGGAGAGTGAGTTGCATGTCTTTGTGTGTTGAGACAGTGTGTGTTGTGAGAGAGTGTGTGTGTGTGTTTGTGTGGTGAGAGAGTGAGTGTGTGTGTGTGTGTGTGTAGTGAGAGAGTGTGTGTGGTGAGAGAGTGAATGTGTGCATGTGTGTGTGCGTATGTGTGGTGAGTGTGTGTGTGTGTGAGTGTGTGTGTGGGTGGGCGTGTGGTGAGAGTGTGTGTGTACATGGTGAGGGAGTGTGTGTGTGTGTGTGGTGAGAGAGTGAGTGTGTGTTTGTGTGGTGAGAGAGAGTGTGTGTGTGTGTGTGTGTGGTGAGAGGGTGAGTGTGTGTGTGTGTGTGTGTGGTGAGAGAGTGAGTGTGTTGTGTGGTGAGATAGTGTGTGTGTGTGTGTGTGGTGAGAGAGTGATTGTGTGTGTGTGTGGTGAGAGAGTGAGTGTGTGTGTGTGGTGGGAGAGTGAGTTGCATGTCTTTGTGTGTTGAGACAGTGTGTGTTGTGAGAGAGTGAGTGTGTATGTTTGTGCGGTGAGAGAGTGAGTGTGTGTGTGTGTGTGTAGTGAGAGAGTGTGTGTGGTTATTGAGTGAGTATGTGCATGTGTGTGTGTGTGTTTGTGTGGTGAGAGAGTGAGTGTGTGTGTGTGTTTGTGTGGTGAGACAGTGAGTGTGTGTGTGTGTGTGGTGAGAGAGTGAGTGTGTGTATGTAGTGAGAGAGTGAGTCTGTGTGTGTGTGTGTGGTGAGAGAGTGAGTGTGTGTGTGTGGTGAGAGTGTGTGTGTGTGTGTTTTTGTGTGGTGAGAGATTGAGTGTGTGTGTGTGTGGTGAGAGAGTGCGTGTGTGTTTGTGTTTGTGTGGTGAGAGTGTGTGTGTGTATGTGTGTGTATGTGTGTGGTGAGAGAGTGAGTGTGTGTGTGTGTCTGTGTGGTGAGAGAGTGAGTGTGTGTGTGGTGAGAGAGTGAGTATGTGTGGTGAGATAGTGAGAGTGTGTGTGTATGTGTGGTGAGAGTGTGTGTGTGTGTATGTGGTGAGAGAGTGTGTGTGTGTGATGAGAGAGTGAGTGTGTGGTGAGAGAGTGAGTGTGTGTGTGTGTGTGGTGAGTGAATGTGTGAGTGTGTGTGTGTGTGTGGTGAGTGAGTGTGTGAGTGTGTGTGTGTGTGTGTGTGGTGGGTGAGTGTGTGAGTGTGTGTGTGTCTATGTGTGGTGAGTGAGAGAGTGTGTGTGTGTGTGAGTGGTGAGAGAGTGAATGTTTGTGTGTTTGTGTGGTGAGAGAGTGAGTGTGTGCATTTGTGTGTGTTTATGTTTGGTGAGTGTGTGTGTGTGTGTCTGTGTGGTGAGAGAGTGTGTGTGTGTGTTTGTGTGATGAGAGAGTCTGTGTGTGTGTTCGTGTGGGAGAGAGTGAGTGTGTGTGTGTTTGTGTGGTGAGAGAGTGAGTGTGTGTGTGTGTGTGTGTGTGTGGTGAGAGAGTGAGTATGTGTGTGTGTGTGTGGTGAGAGAGTGAGTGTGTGTGTGTGTGTGATTGTGTGGTGAGAGGGTGTGTGTGTGTGTGGTGAGAGAGTGTGTGTGTGTGTGGTGAGAGAGTGAGTGTGTGTGTGTGTGGTGAGAGAGTGAGTGTGTGTGTGCGTGATTGTGTGGTGAGAGAGTGTGTGTGTGTGTGTGTGTGGTGAGAGAGTGTGTGTGTGTGTGGTGGGAGAGTGAGTTGCATGTCTTTGTGTGTTGAGACAGTGTGTGTTGTGAGAGAGTGTGTGTGTGTGTTTGTGTGGTGAGAGAGTGAGTGTGTGTGTGTGTGTGTGTAGTGAGAGAGTGTGTGTGGTGAGAGAGTGAATGTGTGCATGTGTGTGTGTGTATGTGTGGTGAGTGTGTGTGTGTGTGTGTGTGTGTGTGTGTGTGTGTGGGCGTGTGGTGAGAGTGTGTGTGTGCGTGGTGAGGGAGTGTGTGTGTGTGTGTGGTGAGAGAGTGAGTGTGTGTTTGTGTGGTGAGAGAGAGAGTGTGTGTGTGTGTGTGTGTGTGTGTGGTGAGAGGGTGAGTGTGTGTGTGTGTGTGTGTGGTGAGAGAGTGAGTGTGTGTGTGTGTGTGTGCGTGTGTGTGTTTGTGTGGTGAGAGAGTGTGTTTGGGTGTATGTTTGTGTGATGAGAGAGTGTGTGTGTGTGTGTGGTGAATGAGAGTGTGTGCGTGTGTGGTGAGAGAGTGTGTGTTTGTGTGGTGAGAGAGTGAGTGTCTGTGTGGTGTGAGAGTGAGTGTGTGTGTGGTGAGATAGTGTGTGTGTGTGTGTGTGGTGAGAGAGTGATTGTGTGTGTGTGTGGTGAGAGAGTGAGTGTGTGTGTGTGGTGGGAGAGTGAGTTGCATGTCTTTGTGTGTTGAGACAGTGTGTGTTGTGAGAGAGTGTGTGTGTATGTTTGTGCGGTGAGAGAGTGAGTGTGTGTGTGTGTGTGTAGTGAGAGAGTGTGTGTGGTTATTGAGTGAGTATGTGCATGTGTGTGTGTGTGTGTGTGTGTGGTGAGAGAGTGAGTGTGTGTGTGTGTTTGTGTGGTGAGACAGTGAGTGTGTGTGTGTGTGTGGTGAGAGAGTGAGTGTGTGTATGTAGTGAGAGAGTGAGTCTGTGTGTGTGTGTGTGGTGAGAGAGTGAGTGTGTGTGTGTGGTGAGAGTGTGTGTGTGTGTGTTTTTGTGTGGTGAGAGATTGAGTGTGTGTGTGTGTGGTGAGAGAGTGCGTGTGTTTTTGTGTTTGTGTGGTGAGAGTGTGTGTGTGTGTGTATGTGTGTGTATGTGTGTGGTGAGAGAGTGAGTGTTTGTGTGTGTCTGTGTGGTGAGAGAGTGAGTGTGTGTGTGGTGAGAGAGTGAGTATGTGTGGTGAGATAGTGAGAGTGTGTGTGTATGTGTGGTGAGAGTGTGTGTGTGTGTGTGTGTTTGTGTGGTGAGAGAGTGAGTGTGTGTATGTGGTGAGAGAGTGTGTGTGTGTGATGAGAGAGTGAGGGTATGGTGAGAGAGTGAGTGTGTGTGTGTGTGTGGTGAGTGAATGTGTGAGTGTGTGTGTGTGTGTGGTGAGTGAGTGTGTGTGTGTGTGGTGGGTGAGTGTGTGAGTGTGTGTGTGTCTATGTGTGGTGAGTGAGAGAGTGTGTGTGTGTGTGAGTGGTGAGAGAGTGAATGTTTGTGTGTTTGTGTGGTGAGAGAGTGAGTGTGTGCATTTGTGTGTGTTTATGTTTGGTGAGTGTGTGTGTGTGTGTGTCTGTGTGGTGAGAGAGTGTGTGTGTGTGTTTGTGTGATGAGAGAGTCTGTGTGTGTGTTCGTGTGGGAGAGAGTGAGTGTGTGTTTGTGTTTGTGTGGTGAGAGAGTGAGTGTGTGTGTGTTTGTGTGGTGAGAGAGTGAGTGTGTGTGTGTGTGTGTGTGTGTGATGAGAGAGTGAGTATGTGTGTGTGTGTGTGTGGTGAGAGAGTGAGTGTGTGTGTGTGTGTGATTGTCTGGTGAGAGGGTGTGTGTGTGTGTGGTGAGAGAGTGTGTGTGTGTGTGGTGAGAGAGTGAGTGTGTGTGTGTGTGGTGAGAGAGTGAGTGTGTGTGTGTGTGATTGTGTGGTGAGAGAGTGTGTGTGTGTGTGTGTGTGGTGAGAGAGTGTGTGTGTGTGTGGTGGGAGAGTGAGTTGCATGTCTTTGTGTGTTGAGACAGTGTGTGTTGTGAGAGAGTGTGTGTGTGTGTTTGTGTGGTGAGAGAGTGAGTGTGTGTGTGTGTGTGTAGTGAGAGAGTGTGTGTGGTGAGAGAGTGAATGTGTGCATGTGTGTGTGTGTATGTGTGGTGAGTGTGTGTGTGTGTGTGTGTGTGTGTGTGGGCGTGTGGTGAGAGTGTGTGTGTGCGTGGTGAGGGAGTGTGTGTGTGTGTGTGGTGAGAGAGTGAGTGTGTGTTTGTGTGGTGAGAGAGAGTGTGTGTGTGTGTGTGTGTGTGGTGAGAGGGTGAGTGTGTGTGTGGGTGTGTGTGGTGAGAGAGTGAGTGTGTGTGTGGTGAGATAGTGTGTGTGTGTGTGTGTGGTGAGAGAGTGATTGTGTGTGTGTGTGGTGAGAGAGTGAGTGTGTGTGTGTGGTGGGAGAGTGAGTTGCATGTCTTTGTGTGTTGAGACAGTGTGTGTTGTGAGAGAGTGTGTGTGTATGTTTGTGCGGTGAGAGAGTGAGTGTGAGTGTGTGTGTGTAGTGAGAGAGTGTGTGTGGTTATTGAGTGAGTATGTGCATGTGTGTGTGTGTGTGTGTGTGTGTGGTGAGAGAGTGAGTGTGTGTGTGTGTTTGTGTGGTGAGACAGTGAGTGTGTGTGTGTGTGTGTGGTGAGAGAGTGAGTGTGTGTATGTAGTGAGAGAGTGAGTCTGTGTGTGTGTGTGTGGTGAGAGAGTGAGTGTGTGTGTGTGGTGAGAGTGTGTGTGTGTGTGTTTTTGTGTGGTGAGAGATTGAGTGTGTGTGTGTGTGTGGTGAGAGAGTGCGTGTGTGTTTGTGTTTGTGTGGTGAGAGTGTGTGTGTGTATGTGTGTGTATGTGTGTGGTGAGAGAGTGAGTGTGTGTGTGTGTCTGTGTGGTGAGAGAGTGAGTGTGTGTGTGGTGAGAGAGTGAGTATGTGTGGTGAGATAGTGAGAGTGTGTGTGTATGTGTGGTGAGAGTGTGTGTGTGTGTATGTGGTGAGAGAGTGTGTGTGTGTGATGAGAGAGTGAGTGTGTGGTGAGAGAGTGAGTGTGTGTGTGTGTGTGGTGAATGAATGTGTGAGTGTGTGTGTGTGTGTGGTGAGTGAGTGTGTGAGTGTGTGTGTGTGTGTGTGGTGGGTGAGTGTGTGAGTGTGTGTGTGTCTATGTGTGGTGAGTGAGAGAGTGTGTGTGTGTGTGAGTGGTGAGAGAGTGAATGTTTGTGTGTTTGTGTGGTGAGAGAGTGAGTGTGTGCATTTGTGTGTGTTTATGTTTGGTGAGTGTGTGTGTGTGTGTCTGTGTGGTGAGAGAGTGTGTGTGTGTGTTTGTGTGATGAGAGAGTCTGTGTGTGTGTTCGTGTGGGAGAGAGTGAGTGTGTGTTTGTGTTTGTGTGGTGAGAGAGTGAGTGTGTGTGTGTTTGTGTGGTGAGAGAGTGAGTGTGTGTGTGTGTGTGTGTGTGTGGTGAGAGAGTGAGTATGTGTGTGTGTGTGTGTGTGGTGAGAGAGTGAGTGTGTGTGTGTGTGTGATTGTGTGGTGAGAGGGTGTGTGTGTGTGTGGTGAGAGAGTGTGTGTGTGTGTGGTGAGAGAGTGAGTGTGTGTGTGTGTGGTGAGAGAGTGAGTGTGTGTGTGTGTGATTGTGTGGTGAGAGAGTGTGTGTGTGTGTGTGTGTGGTGAGAGAGTGTGTGTGTGTGTGGTGGGAGAGTGAGTTGCATGTCTTTGTGTGTTGAGACAGTGTGTGTTGTGAGAGAGTGTGTGTGTGTGTTTGTGTGGTGAGAGAGTGAGTGTGTGTGTGTGTGTGTGTAGTGAGAGAGTGTGTGTGGTGAGAGAGTGAATGTGTGCATGTGTGTGTGTGTATGTGTGGTGAGTGTGTGTGTGTGTGTGTGTGTGTGTGTGTGTGTGTGGGCGTGTGGTGAGAGTGTGTGTGTGCGTGGTGAGGGAGTGTGTGTGTGTGTGTGGTGAGAGAGTGAGTGTGTGTTTGTGTGGTGAGAGAGAGAGTGTGTGTGTGTGTGTGTGTGTGTGTGTGGTGAGAGGGTGAGTGTGTGTGTGTGTGTGTGTGGTGAGAGAGTGAGTGTGTGTGTGTGTGTGTGTGCGTGTGTGTGTTTGTGTGGTGAGAGAGTGTGTTTGGGTGTGTGTTTGTGTGATGAGAGAGTGTGTGTGTGTGTGTGGTGAATGAGAGTGTGTGCGTGTGTGGTGAGAGAGTGTGTGTTTGTGTGGTGAGAGAGTGAGTGACTGTGTGGTGTGAGAGTGATTGTGTGTGTGGTGAGATAGTGTGTGTGTGTGTGTGGTGAGAGAGTGATTGTGTGTGTGTGTGGTGAGAGAGTGAGTGTGTGTGTGTGGTGGGAGAGTGAGTTGCATGTCTTTGTGTGTTGAGACAGTGTGTGTTGTGAGAGAGTGTGTGTGTATGTTTGTGCGGTGAGAGAGTGAGTGTGTGTGTGTGTGTGTAGTGAGAGAGTGTGTGTGGTTATTGAGTGAGTATGTGCATGTGTGT
>JANJGN010000002.1:172521863-172524363 GCA_026770705.1 Isurus oxyrinchus | reverse complement strand
GAGTGTGTGTTTGTGTGGTGAGAGAGAGTCTGTGTGTGTGTGTGTGTGTGTGTGTGCGTGTGTGTGTGGTGAGAGAGTGTGTGTGTGTGTGTGTGTGTGGTGAGAGAGTGAGTGTGTGTGTGTGGTGAGAGAGTGAGTTTGTGTTTGTGTGGTGAGGGAGAGTGTGTGTGTGTGTGAGTGTGTGTGGTGAGAGAGTGAGTGTGTGTGTGTGTGTGGTGAGAGAGTGAGTGTGTGTGTGGTGAGAGAGTGAGTATGTGTGGTGAGAGAGTGAGAGTGTGTGTATGTGTGTGTGTGGTGAGAGTGAGTGTATGTGAGTTCATGTGTGTGGTGAGAGAGTGACTGCGTGTGGTGACAGTGAGTGTGTGTGTGGTGAGAGTGACTGTGTGTGTGTGTGTGTGTGTGGTGAGAGAGAGTGTGTGTGTGGTGAGAGAGTGAGTGTGTGTGTGTGGTGAGAGAGTGAGTGTGTGTGTGTGTGTTGAGACAGTGTGTGTTGTGAGAGAGTGTGTGTGTGTGTTTCTGTGGTGAGAGAGTGAGTGAGTGTGTGTGTGTGTGTAGTGAGAGAATGGGTGTGGTGAGAGAGTGAGTGTGTGTGTGTGTGAGTGTTGAGACAGTGTGTGTTGTGAGAGTGTGAGCGTGTGTGTCTGTGTGGTGAGAGAGTGAGTGTGTGTGTGTAGTGAAAGAGTGTGTGTGGTGAGAGAGTGAGTGTGTGCATGTGTGTGTGTATGTGTGGTGAGAGTGTGTGTGTGTGTGTGTTTGTGTGGTGAGAGAGTGAGTGTGTGTATGTGGTGAGAGAGTGTGTGTGTGTGATGAGAGAGTGAGTGTGTGGTGAGAGAGTGAGTGTGTGTGTGTGGTGAGTGAATGTGTGAGTGTGTGTGTGTGTGTGTGGTGAGTGAGTGTGTGAGTGTGTGTGTGTGTGTGTGGTGAGTGAGTGTGTGAGTGAGAGAGTGTCTGTGTGGTGAGAGAGAGAGAGTGTGTGTGTGTGTGTGTGTGGTGAGAGAGTGAATGTTTGTGTGTTTGTGTGGTGAGAGTGAGTGTGTGAGTGTGTGTGTGTAGTGAGAGAGTGTGTGTGGTGAGAGAGTGAGTGTGTGCATTTGTGTGTGTTTATGTTTGGTGTGTGTGTGTGTGTGTGTTTGTGTGGTGAGAGAGTGTGTGTGTGTTTGTGTGATGAGAGAGTCTGTGTGTGTGTTTGTGTGGTGAGAGAGTGAGTGTGTGTGTGTGTTTGTGTGGTGAGAGAGTGAGTGTGTGTGTGTTTGTGTGGTGAGAGAGTGAGTGTGTGTGTGTGTGTGTGTGTGTGGTGAGAGAGTGAATATGTGTGTGTGTGTGTGGTGAGAGAGTGAGTGTGTGTGTGTGTGTGTGATTGTGTGGTGAGAGGGTGTGTGTGTGTGTGGTGAGAGAGTGTGTGTGTGTGTGGTGAGAGAGTGAGTGTGTGTGTGTGTGTGTGGTGAGAGAGTGAGTGTGTGTGTGTGTGATTGTGTGGTGAGAGAGTGTGTGTGTGTGTGTGTGGTGAGAGAGTGTGTTTGTGTGTGGTGGGAGAGTGAGTTGCATGTCTTTGTGTGTTGAGACAGTGTGTGTTGTGAGAGAGTGTGTGTGTGTGTTTGTGTGGTGAGAGAGTGTGTGTGGTGAGAGAGTGAGTGTGTGCATGTGTGTGTGTATGTGTGGTGAGTGTGTGTGTGTGTTTGTGTGTGTGTGTGTGTGGGCATGTGGTGAGAGAGTGAGTGTGTGTGTGTGTGTGTGGTGAGAGTGTGTGTGTGTGTGTGTGTGGTGAGAGTGTGTGTGTGTGTGGTGAGGGAGTGTGTGTCTGTGTGTGGTGAGATAGTGAGTGTGTGTGTGGTGAGAGAGTGAGTGTGTGTGTGTAGTGAGAGAGTGACTGTGTGTGTGTGTGTGTGTGTGCGTGTGTGTGTTTGTGTGGTGAGAGAGTGTGTGTGGGTGTGTGTTTGTGTGATGAGAGAGTGTGAGTGTGTGTGTGGTGAATGAGAGTGTGTGCGTCTGTGGTGAGAGAGTGTGTGTTTGTGTGGTGAGAGAGTGAGTGTCTGTGTGTGGTGTGAGAGTGAGTGTGTGTGTGGTGAGAGAGAGTGTGTGTGTGTGTGTGTGTGTGTGTGGTGAGAGAGTGAGTGTGTGTGTGTGTGTGTGTTTGTGTGGTGAGAGAGTGTGTGTGTGTGTGTGTGTTTCTGTGATGAGAGAGTGAGTGTGTGTGTTTGTGTGGTGAGAGAGTGAGTGTGTGTGTGTGTGTGTGCGTGTGGTGAGAGAGTGAGTGTGTGTGTGTTTGTGTGGTGAGAGTGTGAGTGTGTGTGTGTGTGGTGAGAGAGTGTGTATGTGTGTGTGTGTGTGGTGAGAGAGTGAGTGTGTGTTTGTGTGTAATTGTGTGGTGAGAGTGTGTGTGTGTGTGTGTGGTGAGAGAGTGTGTGTGTGTGGTGAGAGAGGGAGTGTGTGTGTGTGATGGGAGAGTGAGTTGCATGTCTTTGTGTGTTGAGACAGTGTGTGTTGTGAGAGAGTGTGTGTG
>JANJGN010000002.1:172520569-172521763 GCA_026770705.1 Isurus oxyrinchus | reverse complement strand
GTGAGTGTGTGAGTGTGTGTGTGTCTATGTGTGGTGAGAGAGTGTGTGTGTGTGTGTTTGGTGAGAGAGTGAATGTTTGTGTGTTTGTGTGGTGAGAGTGAGTGTTTGTGTGTGTGTGTAGTGAGAGTGAGTGTGTGGTGAGAGAGTGAGTGTGTGCGTGTGTGTGTGTGTGTATGTGTGGTGAGTGTGTGTGTGTGTGTTTGTGTGATGAGAGTGTGTGTGTGTGTGTTTGTGTGGTGAGAGAGTGAGTGTGTGTGTGTGTGTGTTTGTGTGGTGAGAGAGTGAGTATGTGTGTGTGTTTGTGTGGTGAGAGTGTGTGTGTGTGTGGTGAGAGATTGAGTGTGTGTGTGTGGTGAGAGAGTAAGTGTGTGTGTGTGGTGAGAGAGTGAGTGTGTGTTTGTGTGGTGAGAGAGAGTGTGTGTGTGTGTGTGGTGAGAGAGTGAATGTGTGTGTGTGTGTTTGTGTGTGTGGTGAGAGAGAGTGTGTGTGTGTGTGTGTGTGATTGTGTGGTGAGAGAGTGTGTGTGTGTGTCTGTGGTGAGAGTGTGTGTGTGTGGTGAGAGAGTGAGTGTGTGCGTGTGTGTGTAGTGAGAGAGTGTGTGTGGTGAGAGAGTGAGTGTGTGCATGTGTGTGTGTGTATGTGTGGTGAGAGTGTATGTGTGTGTGGGTGTGTGTGTGCATGTGGTGAGAGAGTGTGTGTGTGTGTGTGTGGTGAGATTGTGTGTGTGTGGTGAGTGAGTGTGTGTGTGTGTGTGTGTGGTGAGAGAGTGTGTGTGTGTGTGGTGATAGAGTGAGTGTGGTGTGTGTGGTGAGAGAGTGAGTATGTGTGTGTGTGTGTGTGTGTGTGGTGAGAGAGTGAGTGTGTGTGTGTGATTTTGTGGTGATAGAGTGTGTGTGTGTGGTGAGATAGTGTGTGTGTGTGTGTGTGGTGAGAGAGTGATTGTGTGTGTGTGTGGTGAGAGAGTGAGTGTGTGTGTGTGGTGGGAGAGTGAGTTGCATGTCTTTGTGTGTTGGGACAGTGTGTGTGGTGAGAGAGTGAGTGTGTGTGTGTGTGTGTGTGTGTGCGTGTGTTGAGAGAGTGAGTGTGTGTGTGTGTGGTGAGAGTGTGTGTGTGTGGTGAGTGAGTGTGTGTGTGTGTGTGGTGAGAGAGTGTGTGTGTGTGTGTGTGTGGTGATAGAGTGAGTGTGTGTGTGTG
>JANJGN010000002.1:172498069-172505569 GCA_026770705.1 Isurus oxyrinchus | reverse complement strand
GAGAGTGAGTGTGTGTGTGTGTGTGTGGTGAGATTGTGTGTGTGTGGTGAGTGAGTGTGTGTGTGTGTGTGTGTGGTGAGAGAGTGTGTGTGTGTGGTGATAGAGTGAGGTGTGTGTGTGTGGTGAGAGAGTGAGTATGTGTGTGTGTGTGTGTGTGTGGTGGTGAGAGAGTGAGTGTGTGTGTGTGATTTTGTGGTGATAGAGTGTGTGTGTGTGGTGAGATAGTGTGTGTGTGTGTGTGTGGTGAGAGAGTGATTGTGTGTGTGTGTGGTGAGAGAGTGAGTGTGTGTGTGTGTGTGGTGGAGAGTGAGTTGCATGTCTTTGTGTGTTGGGACAAGTGTGTGTGGTGAGAGAGTGAGTGTGTGTGTGTGTGTGTGTGTGTGTGTCTGTGTTGAGAGAGTGAGTGTGTGTGTGTGTGTGTGGTGAGAGTGTGTGTGTGTGGTGAGTGAGAGTGTGTGTGTGTGTGGTGAGAGAGTCTGTGTGTGTGTGTGTGTGGTGATAGAGTGAGTGTGTGTGTGTGGTGAGAGAATGAGTATGTGTGTGTGTGTTTGGTGAGAGAGTGAGTGTGTGTGTGTGTGATTTTGTGGTGAGAGAGTGTGTGTGTGTGGTGAGATAGTGTGTGTGTGTGTGTGGTGAGAGAGTGATTGTGTGTGTGTGTGGTGAGAGAGTGAGTGTGTGTGTGTGGTGGGAGAGTGAGTTGCATGTCTTTGTGTGTTGAGACAGTGTGTGTTGTGAGAGAGTGTGTGTTTGTGTGGTGAGAGAGTGAGTGTGTGTTTGTGTGGTGAGAGAGAGAGTGTGTGTGTGTGTGGTGAGAGAGTGAGTGAGTGTGTGTGTGTGGTGAGAGAGTGAGTGTGTGTGTGTGTGTGTTTGTGTGGTGAGAGAGTGAGTGTGTGTGTGTGTCTGTGTGTGTGGTGAGAGAGTGAGTGTGTGTGTGTGTTTGTGTGGTGAGAGTGTGTGTGTGTGTTGAGTGAGTGTGTGTGTGTGGGTGGTGAGAGAGTGTGTGTGTGTGTGGTGAGAGAGTAAGTGTGTGTGTGGTGAGAGAGTGTGTGTTTGTGTGGTGAGAGAGAGAGTGTGTGTGTGTGTGTGTGGTGAGAGAGTGAGTGTGTGTGTGTGTGTGTGGTGAGAGAGTGAGTGTGTGTGTGTGTGTGTGTGTGTGTATGTTTGTGTGGTGAGAGAGTGTGTGTGTGTGTGTGTTTGTGTGATGAGATAGTGTGTTTGTGTGTGTTTGTGTGGTGAGATAGTGAGTGTGTGTGTGTTTGTGTGGTGAGAGAGTGAGTGTGTGTGTGTGTGCGTAGTGAGAGAGTGTGTGTGGTGAGAGATTGAGTGTGTGCATGTGTGTGTGTGTATGTGTGGTGAGAGTGTCTGTGTGTGTGTGATGTGTGTCTGTGTGCGTGTGGTGAGAGGGTGAGTGTGTGTGTGTGTGTGTGTGCGTGTGGTGAGTCAGTGTGTGTGTGCGTGTGTGGTGAGAGTGTGTGTGTGTGGTTTGTGAGTGTGTGTGTGTGTATGTGTGGTGAGAGTGTTTGTGTGTGTGTGTGTTTGTGTGTTGAGAGAGTGAGTGTGTGTGTGTGGTGAGAGAGTAAGTGTGTGTGTGGTGAGAGAGTGTGTGTTTGTGTGGTGAGAGAGAGAGAGTGTGTGTGTGTGTGTGTGGTGAGAGAGTGAGTGTGTGTGTGTGTGTGGTGAGAGAGTGAGTGTGTGTGTGTGTGTGTGATTGTGTGGTGAGAGAGTGTGTGTGTGTGTCTGTGGTGAGAGGTGTGTGTGTGTGGTGAGAGAGTGAGTGTGTGCCTGTGTGTGTAGTGAGAGAGTGTGTGTGGTGAGAGAGTGAGTGTGTGCATGTGTGTGTGTGTATGTGTGGTGAGAGTGTACGTGTGTGTGGGTGTGTGTGTGCTTGTGGTGAGAGAGTGAGTGTGTGTGTGTGTGTGGTGAGATTGTGTGTGTGTGGTGAGTGAGTGTGTGTGTGTGTGGTGAGATTGTGTGTGTGTGGTGAGTGAGTGTGTGTGTGTGTGCATGTGGTGAGAGAGTGAGTGTGTGTGTGTGTGTGTGGTGAGATTGTGTGTGTGTGGTGAGTGAGTGTGTGTGTGTGTGTGTGTGTGGTGAGAGAGTGTGTGTGTGTGTGGTGATAGAGTGAGTGTGTGTGTGTGGGAGAGAGTGAGTATGTGTGTGTGTGTGTGTGTGTGTGGTGGAGAGAGTGAGTGTGTGTGTGTGATTTTGTGGTGATAGAGTGTGGTGTGTGTGGTGAGATAGTGTGTGTGTGTGTGTGTGGTGAGAGAGTGATTGTGTGTGTGTGTGGTGGAGAGAGTGAGTGTGTGTGTGTGTGTGGTGGGAGAGTGAGTTGCATGTCTTTGTGTGTTGGGACAGTGTGTGTGGTGAGAGAGTGAGTGTGTGTGTGTGTGTGTGTGTGTGTGTGTGTCTGTGTTGAGAGAGTGAGTGTGTGTGTGTGTGTGTGGTGAGAGTGTGTGTGTGTGGTGAGTGAGTGTGTGTGTGTGTGTGGTGAGAGAGTCTGTGTGTGTGTGTGTGTGGTGATAGAGTGAGTGTGTGTGTGTGGTGAGAGAATGAGTATGTGTGTGTGTGTTTGGTGAGAGAGTGAGTGTGTGTGTGTGTGATTTTGAGGTGAGAGAGTGTGTGTGTGTGGTGAGATAGTGTGTGTGTGTGTGTGGTGAGAGAGTGATTGTGTGTGTGTGTGGTGAGAGAGTGAGTGTGTGTGTGTGGTGGGAGAGTGAGTTGCATGTCTTTGTGTGTTGAGACAGTGTGTGTTGTGAGAGAGTGTGTGTTTGTGTGGTGAGAGAGTGAGTGTGTGTTTGTGTGGTGAGAGAGAGAGTGTGTGTGTGTGTGGTGAGAGAGTGAGTGAGTGTGTGTGTGTGGTGAGAGAGTGAGTGTGTGTGTGTGTGTGTTTGTGTGGTGAGAGAGTGAGTGTGTGTGTGTGTCTGTGTGTGTGGTGAGAGAGTGAGTGTGTGTGTGTGTTTGTGTGGTGAGAGTGTGTGTGTGTGTTGAGTGAGTGTGTGTGTGTGGGTGGTGAGAGAGTGTGTGTGTGTGTGGTGAGAGAGTAAGTGTGTGTGTGGTGAGAGAGTGTGTGTTTGTGTGGTGAGAGAGAGAGTGTGTGTGTGTGTGTGTGTGTGGTGAGAGAGTGAGTGTGTGTGTGTGTGTGTGGTGAGAGAGTGAGTGTGTGTGTGTGTGTGTGTGTGTGTATGTTTGTGTGGTGAGAGAGTGTGTGTGTGTGTGTTTGTGTGATGAGATAGTGTGTTTGTGTGTGTTTGTGTGGTGAGATAGTGAGTGTGTGTGTGTTTGTGTGGTGAGAGAGTGAGTGTGTGTGTGTGTGCGTAGTGAGAGAGTGTGTGTGGTGAGAGATTGAGTGTGTGCATGTGTGTGTGTGTATGTGTGGTGAGAGTGTGTGTGTGTGTGTGTGTGTGTGTCTGTGTGCGTGTGGTGAGAGGGTGAGTGTGTGTGTGTGTGTGTGCGTGTGGTGAGTCAGTGTGTGTGTGCGTGTGTGGTGAGAGTGTGTGTGTGTGGTTTGTGAGTGTGTGTGTGTGTATGTGTGGTGAGAGTGTTTGTGTGTGTGTGTGTTTGTGTGTTGAGAGAGTGAGTGTGTGTGTGTGGTGAGAGAGTAAGTGTGTGTGTGGTGAGAGAGTGTGTGTTTGTGTGGTGAGAGAGAGAGTGTGTGTGTGTGTGTGTGTGTGGTGAGAGAGTGAGTGTGTGTGTGTGTGTGGTGAGAGAGTGAGTGTGTGTGTGTGTGTGTGATTGTGTGGTGAGAGAGTGTGTGTGTGTGTCTGTGGTGAGAGTGTGTGTGTGTGGTGAGAGAGTGAGTGTGTGCCTGTGTGTGTAGTGAGAGAGTGTGTGTGGTGAGAGAGTGAGTGTGTGCATGTGTGTGTGTGTATGTGTGGTGAGAGTGTACGTGTGTGTGGGTGTGTGTGTGCGTGTGGTGAGAGAGTGAGTGTGTGTGTGTGTGTGTGGTGAGATTGTGTGTGTGTGGTGAGTGAGTGTGTGTGTGTGTGGTGAGATTGTGTGTGTGTGGTGAGTGAGTGTGTGTGTGTGTGCATGTGGTGAGAGAGTGAGTGTGTGTGTGTGTGTGTGGTGAGATTGTGTGTGTGTGGTGAGTGAGTGTGTGTGTGTGTGTGTGTGTGGTGAGAGAGTGTGTGTGTGTGTGGTGATAGAGTGAGTGTGTGTGTGTGGTGAGAGAGTGAGTATGTGTGTGTGTGTGTGTGTGTGTGGTGAGAGAGTGAGTGTGTGTGTGTGATTTTGTGGTGATAGAGTGTGTGTGTGTGGTGAGATAGTGTGTGTGTGTGTGTGTGGTGAGAGAGTGAGTGTGTGTGTGTGTGGTGAGAGAGTGAGTGTGTGTGTTTGTGTGGTGAGAGAGAGTGTGTGTGTGTGTGGTGAGAGAGTGAGTGAGTGTGTGTGTGTGTGTGTGGTGAGAGAGTGAGTGAGTGTGTGTATGTGTGTGGTGAGAGAGTGAGTGTGTGTGTGTGTGCTTGTGTGGTGAAAGTGTGTATGTGTATGTGTGTGTGTGGTGAGAGAGTGAGTGTGTGTTTGTGTGGTGAGAGAGTGAGTGTGTGCAGGTGTGTGTGTGTATGTGTGGTGGACAGAGTGAGTGTGTGTGTTTGTGGTGTGTGTGTGGTGAGAGAATGAGTGTGTGTGTGTGTTTGTGTGGTGAGAGAGTGAGTGTGTGTGTGTGATTGTGTGGGGTGAGAGAATGAGTGTGTGTGGTGTGTGTGTGTGTGTGTAGTGAGAGAGTGAGTGTGTGTGTGTGGTGAGAGAGTGAGTGTGTGTTTGTGTTTGTGTGGTGAGAGTGTGTGTGTGTGTGTGTATGTGTATGTGTGTGTGGGTGAGAGAGTGAGTGTGTGTGTGGTGAGAGAGTGAGTATGTGTGGTGAGAGAGTGAGAGTGTGTGTGTGTGTAGAGAGAGAGTGTGTGTGTGCGATGAGCGAGTGTGTGTGGTGAGAGAGTGAGTGTGTGTGTGTGTGTGTGTGGTGAGAGAGTGAGTGTGTGTGTGTGTGTGTGTGTGTGTGGTGAGAGTGTGTGTGTGTTGTGAGTGTGTGTGTGTGTGTGGTGAGAGAGTGTGTGTGTGTGTGGTGAGAGAGTGAGTGTGTGTGTGGTGAGAGAGTGAGTGTGTGTGTTTGTGTGGTGAGAGAGAGTGTGTGTGTGTGTGTGGGTGAGAGAGTGAGTGAGTGTGTGTGTGTGTGTGTGTGGTGAGAGAGTGAGTGAGTGTGTGTATGTGTGTGGTGAGAGAGTGAGTGTGTGTGTGTGTGCTTGTGTGGTGAAAGTGTGTATGTGTATGTGTGTGTGTGGTGAGAGAGTGAGTGTGTGTGTGTGTGGTGAGAGAGTGAGTGTGTGTGTTGTGAGAGAGTGAGTATGTGTGGTGAGAGAGTGAGAGTGTGTGTGTGTGTGGTGAGAGAGTGTGTGTGTGGTGAGAGTGAGTGTATGTGAGTTCATGTGTGTGGTGAGAGAGTGAGTGTGTGTGTGTCTGCGTGTGGTGACAGTGAGTGTGTGTGGTGAGAGTGACTGTGTGTGTGTGTGTGTGTGTGTGGTGAGAGAGTGAGTGTGTGTGTGTGTGCGTGCGGTGACAGTGAGTGTGTGTGGTGAGAGTGACTGCGTGTGTGTGTGTGTGTGTGCTGAGAGAGTGAGTGTGTGTGTGTGTTTGTGTGGTGAGAGAGTGAGTGTGTGTGTGTGTGTGTGGTGAGAGAGTGAGTGTGTGTGTGTGTGCGTAGTGAGAGAGTGTGTGTGGTGAGAGATTGAGTGTGTGCATGTGTGTGTGTGTATGTGTGGTGAGAGTGTGTGTGTGTGTGTGTGTGTGTGTCTGTGTGCGTGTGGTGAGAGGGTGAGTGTGTGTGTGTGTGTGTGTGCGTGTGGTGAGTGAGTGTGTGTGTGCGTGTGTGGTGAGAGTGTGTGTGTGTGGTTTGTGAGTGTGTGTGTGTATGTGTGGTGAGAGTGTTTGTGTGTGTGTGTGTTTGTGTGTTGAGAGAGTGAGTGTGTGTGTGTGGTGAGAGAGTAAGTGTGTGTGTGGTGAGAGAGTGTGTGTTTGTGTGGTGAGAGAGAGAGTGTGTTTGTGTGTGTGTGTGGTGAGAGAGTGAGTGTGTGTGTGTGTGTGGTGAGAGAGTGAGTGTGTGTGTGTGTGTGTGTGTGTGTGTGTGTATGTTTGTGTGGTGAGAGAGTGAGTGTGTGTGTGTTTGTGTGATGAGATAGTGTGTTTGTGTGTGTTTGTGTGGTGAGAGAGTGAGTGTGTGTGTGTTTGTGTGGTGAGAGATTGAGTGTGCGTGTGTGTGGTGAGAGAGTGAGTGTGTGTGTGTGTTTGTGTGGTGAGAGAGTGAGTGTGTGTGTGTGTGATTGTGTGGGGTGAGAAGGGAGTGTGTGTGTGTGTGTATGTGTGTGTGTGTGTGGTGAGAGGGTGAGTGTGTGTGTGTGTGTCTGTGTGGTGAGAGAGTGAGTGTGTGTGTGGTGAGAGAGTCAGGATGTGTGGTGAGAGAGTGAGAGTGTCTGTGTGTGTGGTGAGAGAGTGAGTGTGTGCGGTGAGAGAGTGTATGTGGTGTGAGAGTGAGTGTGTGTGTGTGTGTGTGTGCGTGTGGTGAGAGAGTGAGTGTGTGTGTGTGTGTGTGGTGAGTGAGTGTGTGTGTGTGTGTGGTGAGAGAGTGTGTGTGTTTGTGTGGGGAGAGAGTGAGTGTGTGTGTGTGGTGAGAGAGCGAGTGTGTGTTTGTGTGGTGAGAGAGATTGTGTGTGTGTGTGTGTGTGTGTGTGGTGAGAGAGTGAGTGTGTGTGTGTGTGGTGAGAGAGTGAGTGTGTGTGTGTGGTGAGAAGTGAGTATGTGTGGTGAGAGAGTGAGAGTGTGTGTGTGTGTGTGTGTGTGGTGAGAGTGAGTGTATGTGAGTTCATGTGTGTGGTGAGAGAGTGACTGTGTGTGTGTCTGCGTGTGGTGACAGTGAGTGTGTGTGGTGAGAGTGACTGTGTGTGTGTGTGTTTGTGGTGAGAGAGAGTGTGTGTGTGGTGAGAGAGTGAGTGTGTGTGTGTGATGAGAGAGTGAGTGTGTGTGCGTGTGTGTTGAGACAGTGTGTGTTGTGAGAGAGTGTGTGCGTGTGTGTTTCTGTGGTGAGAGAGTGAGTGTGTGTGTGTGTGTAGTGAGAGAGTGTGTGTGTTGAGAGAGTGAGTGTGTGCATGTGTGTGAGTGTGTGTGTATGTGTGGCGAGAGTGTTTGTGTGTGTGTGTGTTTGTGTGGTGAGGGAGTGAGTGTGTGTATGTGGTGAGAGAGTGTGTGTGTGTGATGAGAGAGTGAGTGTGTGGTGAGAGAGTGTGTGTGTGTGTGATGAGAGAGTGAGTGTGTGGTGAGAGAGTGAGTGTGTGTGTGTGGTGAGTGAATGTGTGAGTGTGTGTGTAAGTGTGTGGTGAGTGAGTGTGTGAGTGTGTGTGTGTGTGTGTGTGTGTGGTGAGTGAGTGTGTGAGTGTGTGTGTGTCTATGTGTGGTGAGAGAGTGAGTGTGTGTGTGTTTGGTGAGAGAGTGAATGTTTGTGTGTTTGTGTGGTGA
>JANJGN010000002.1:172468069-172470569 GCA_026770705.1 Isurus oxyrinchus | reverse complement strand
TGTGTGTGTGTAGTGAGAGTGAGTGTGTGGTGAGAGAGTGAGTGTGTGCATGTGTGTGTGTGTGTATGTGTGGTGAGTGTGTGTGTGTGTTTGTGTGATGAGAGTGTGTGTGTGTGTGTTTGTGTGGTGAGAGAGTGAGTGTGTGTGTGTGTGTTTGTGTGGTGAGAGAGTGAGTATGTGTGTGTGTTTGTGTGGTGAGAGAGTGTGTGTGTGTGGTGAGAGAGTGAGTGTGTGTGTGTGGTGAGAGAGTAAGTGTGTGTGTGTGGTGAGAGAGTGAGTGTGTGTTTGTGTGGTGAGAGAGAGAGTGTGTGTGTGTGTGTGTGTGTGTGGTGAGAGAGTGAATGTGTGTGTGTGTGTGTTTGTGTGTGTGGTGAGAGAGATTGTGTGTGTGTGTGTGTGTGTGATTGTGTGGTGAGAGAGTGTGTTTGTGTGTCTGTGGTGAGAGTGTGTGTGTGTGTGGTGAGAGAGTGAGTGTGTGCGTGTGTGTGTAGTGAGAGAGTGTGTGTGGTGAGAGAGTGAGTGTGTGCATGTGTGTGTGTGTATGTGTGGTGAGAGTGTATGTGTGTGTGGGTGTGTGTGTGCGTGTGGTGAGAGAGTGAGTGTGTGTGTGTGTGTGTGTGTGGTGAGATTGTGTGTGTGTGGTGAGTGAGTGTGTGTGTGTGTGTGTGGTGAGAGAGTGTGTGTGTGTGTGGTGATAGAGTGAGTGTGTGTGTGTGGTGAGAGAGTGAGTATGTGTGTGTGTGTGTGTGTGTGTGTGTGTGGTGAGAGAGTGAGTGTGTGTGTGTGTGATTTTGTGGTGATAGAGTGTGTGTGTGTGGTGAGATAGTGTGTGTGTGTGTGTGTGGTGAGAGAGTGATTGTGTGTGTGTGTGGTGAGAGAGTGAGTGTGTGTGTGTGGTGGGAGAGTGAGTTGCATGTCTTTGTGTGTTGGGACAGTGTGTGTTGTGAGAGAGTGTGTGTGTGCGGTGAGTGAGTGTGTGTGGTGAGAGAGTGAGTGTGTGTGTGTGTGTGTGTGTGTGCGTGTGGTGAGAGAGTGAGTGTGTGTGTGTGTGTGTGGTGAGAGTGTGTGTGTGTGGTGAGTGAGTGTGTGT
Organism: Isurus oxyrinchus; assembly: GCA_026770705.1. NCBI lineage: Eukaryota > Metazoa > Chordata > Chondrichthyes > Lamniformes > Lamnidae > Isurus > Isurus oxyrinchus. The sequence goes on along the minus strand of JANJGN010000002.1, from coordinate 172,469,479 downwards.
GTGTGTGTGTGTGTGTGGTGAGAGAGTGTGTGTGTGTGTGTGGTGATAGAGTGAGTGTATGTGTGTGGTGAGAGAGTGAGTATGTGTGTGTGTGTTTGGTGAGAGAGTGAGTGTGTGTGTGTGTGATTTTGTGGTGAGAGAGTGTGTGTGTGTGGTGAGATAGTGTGTGTGTGTGTGTGTGGTGAGAGAGTGATTGAGTGTGTGTGTGGTGAGAGAGTGAGTGTGTGTGTGTGGTGGGAGAGTGAGTTGCATGTCTTTGTGTGTTGAGACAGTGTGTGTTGTGAGAGAGTGTGTGTTTGAGTGGTGAGAGAGTGAGTGTGTGTGTGTGTGTAGTGAGAGAGTGCGTGTGGTGAGAGAGTGAGTGTGTGCATGTGTGTGTGTATATGTGCGGTGAGAGTGTGTGTGTGTGTGTGCGTGTGCTTGTGTGTGTGGTGAGAGTGTGTGTGTGTGGTGAGTGAGTGTGTGTGTGTGTGTGGTGAGAGAGTGTGTGTGTGTGGTGAGAGAGTGAGTGTGTGTGTGTGTGGTGAGAGAGTGAGTGTGTGTTTGTGTGGTGAGAGAGAGTGTGTGTGTGTGTGTGTGGTGAGAGAGTGTGTGTGTGTGTGTGGTGAGAGAGTGTGTGTGTGTGGTGAGAGAGTGAGTGTGTGTGTGTGTGGTGAGAGAGTGAGTGTGTGTTTGTGTGGTGAGAGAGAGTGTGTGTGTGTGTGTGTGGTGAGAGAGTGTGTGTGTGTGTGGTGAGAGAGTGTGTGTGTGGTGAGTGAGTGTGTGTGTGTGTGTGGTGAGAGAGTGTGTGTGTGTGGTGAGAGAGTGAGTGTGTGTGTGTGTGGTGAGAGAGTGAGTGTGTGTTTGTGTGGTGAGAGAGAGTGTGTGTGTGTGTGTGTGGTGAGAGAGTGTGTGTGTGTGTGGTGAGAGAGTAAGTGTGTGTGTGGTGAGAGAGTGTGTGTTTGTGTGGTGAGAGAGAGTGTGTGTGTGTGTGTGTGTGTGTGTGTGTGTGTGGTGAGAGAGTGAGTGTGTGTGTGTGTGTGTGGTGAGAGAGTGAGTGTGTGTGTGTGTGTGTATGTTTGTGTGGTGAGAGAGTGTGTGTGTGTGTGTTTGTGTGATGAGATAGTGTGTTTGTGTGTGTTTGTGTGGTGAGAGAGTGAGTGTGTGTGTGTTTGTGTGGTGAGAGATTCAGTGTGTGTGTGTGTTTGTGTGGTGAGAGAGTGAGTGTGTGTGTGTGTGGTGAGAGAGTGAGTGTGTGCATGTGTGTGTGTGTATGTGTGGTGAGAGAGAGTGTGTGTGTGTGTGTGTGTGTTTGTGTGGTGACAGAGTGAGTGTGTGTTTGTGTGTGTGTGTGGTGAGAGAGTGAGTGTGTGTGTGTGTTTGTGTGGTGAGAGAGTGAGTGTGTGTGTGTGATTGTGTGGGGTGAGAGAG
>JANJGN010000002.1:172455569-172460569 GCA_026770705.1 Isurus oxyrinchus | reverse complement strand
GTGTGTGTGGTGAGATTGTGTGTGTGTGGTGAGTGAGTGTGTGTGTGTGTGTGTGTGGTGAGATTGTGTGTGTGTGGTGAGTGAGTGTGTGTGTGTGTGCATGTGGTGAGAGAGTGAGTGTGTGTGTGTGTGTGTGTGGTGAGATTGTGTGTGTGTGGTGAGTGAGTGTGTGTGTGTGTGTGTGTGGTGAGAGAGTGTGTGTGTGTGGTGATAGAGTGAGTGTGTGTGTGTGGTGAGAGAGTGAGTATGTGTGTGTGTGTGTGTGTGTGTGGTGAGAGAGTGAGTGTGTGTGTGTGATTTTGTGGTGATAGAGTGTGTGTGTGTGGTGAGATAGTGTGTGTGTGTGTGTGTGGTGAGAGAGTGATTGTGTGTGTGTGTGGTGAGAGAGTGAGTGTGTGTGTGTGTGTGGTGGGAGAGTGAGTTGCATGTCTTTGTGTGTTGGGACAGTGTGTGTGGTGAGAGAGTGAGTGTGTGTGTGTGTGTGTGTGTGTGTCTGTGTTGAGAGAGTGAGTGTGTGTGTGTGTGTGTGGTGAGAGTGTGTGTGTAGTGAGTGAGTGTGTGTGTGTGTGTGGTGAGAGAGTCTGTGTGTGTGTGTGTGTGGTGATAGAGTGAGTGTGTGTGTGTGGTGAGAGAATGAGTATGTGTGTGTGTGTTTGGTGAGAGAGTGAGTGTGTGTGTGTGTGATTTTGTGGTGAGAGAGTGTGTGTGTGTGGTGAGATAGTGCGTGTGTGTGTGTGGTGAGAGAGTGATTGTGTGTGTGTGTGGTGAGAGAGTGAGTGTGTGTGTGTGGTGGGAGAGTGAGTTGCATGTCTTTGTGTGTTGAGACAGTGTGTGTTGTGAGAGAGTGTGTGTTTGTGTGGTGAGAGAGTGAGTGTGTGTTTGTGTGGTGAGAGAGAGAGTGTGTGTGTGTGTGGTGAGAGAGTGTGTGAGTGTGTGTGTGTGGTGAGAGAGTGAGTGTGTGTGTGTGTGTGTTTGTGTGGTGAGAGAGTGAGTGTGTGTGTGTGTCTGTGTGTGTGGTGAGAGAGTGAGTGTGTGTGTGTGTTTGTGTGGTGAGAGTGTGTGTGTGTGTTGAGTGAGTGTGTGTGTGTGGGTGGTGAGAGAGTGTGTGTGAGTGTGGTGAGAGAGTAAGTGTGTGTGTGGTGAGAGAGTGTGTGTTTGTGTGGTGAGAGAGAGAGTGTGTGTGTGTGTGTGTGTGTGGTGAGAGAGTGAGTGTGTGTGTGTGTGTGTGGTGAGAGAGTGAGTGTGTGTGTGTGTGTGTGTGTGTATGTTTGTGTGGTGAGAGAGTGTGTGTGTGTGTGTTTGTGTGATGAGATAGTGTGTTTGTGTGTGTTTGTGTGGTGAGATAGTGAGTGTGTGTGTGTTTGTGTGGTGAGAGAGTGAGTGTGTGTGTGTGTGCGTAGTGAGAGAGTGTGTGTGGTGAGAGATTGAGTGTGTGCATGTGTGTTTGTGTATGTGTGGTGAGAGTGTGTGTGTGTGTGTGTGTGTGTCTGTGTGCGTGTGGTGAGAGGGTGAGTGTGTGTGTGTGTGTGTGTGTGCGTGTGGTGAGTCAGTGTGTGTGTGCGTGTGTGGTGAGAGTGTGTGTGTGTGGTTTGTGAGTGTGTGTGTGTGTATGTGTGGTGAGAGTGTTTGTGTGTGTGTGTGTTTGTGTGTTGAGAGAGTGAGTGTGTGTGTGTGGTGAGAGAGTAAGTGTGTGTGTGGTGAGAGAGTGTGTGTTTGTGATGTGAGAGAGAGAGTGTGTGTGTGTGTGTGTGTGGTGAGAGAGTGAGTGTGTGTGTGTGTGTGGTGAGAGAGTGAGTGTGTGTGTGTGTGTGTGATTGTGTGGTGAGAGAGTGTGTGTGTGTGTCTGTGGTGAGAGTGTGTGTGTGTGGTGAGAGAGTGAGTGTGTGCCTGTGTGTGTAGTGAGAGAGTGTGTGTGGTGAGAGAGTGAGTGTGTGCATGTGTGTGTGTGTATGTGTGGTGAGAGTGTACGTGTGTGTGGGTGTGTGTGTGCGTGTGGTGAGAGAGTGAGTGTGTGTGTGTGTGTGGTGAGATTGTGTGTGTGTGGTGAGTGAGTGTGTGTGTGTGTGGTGAGATTGTGTGTGTGTGGTGAGTGAGTGTGTGTGTGTGTGCATGTGGTGAGAGAGTGAGTGTGTGTGTGTGTGTGTGGTGAGATTGTGTGTGTGTGGTGAGTGAGTGTGTGTGTGTGTGTGTGTGGTGAGAGAGTGTGTGTGTGTGTGGTGATAGAGTGAGTGTGTGTGTGTGGTGAGAGAGTGAGTATGTGTGTGTGTGTGTGTGTGTGGTGAGAGAGTGAGTGTGTGTGTGTGATTTTGTGGTGATAGAGTGTGTGTGTGTGGTGAGATAGTGTGTGTGTGTGTGTGTGGTGAGAGAGTGATTGTGTGTGTGTGTGGTGAGAGAGTGAGTGTGTGTGTGTGTGTGGTGGGAGAGTGAGTTGCATGTCTTTGTGTGTTGGGACAGTGTGTGTGGTGAGAGAGTGAGTGTGTGTGTGTGTGTGTGTGTGTGTGTGTCTGTGTTGAGAGAGTGAGTGTGTGTGTGTGTGTGTGGTGAGAGTGTGTGTGTGTGGTGAGTGAGTGTGTGTGTGTGTGTGGTGAGAGAGTCTGTGTGTGTGTGTGTGGTGATAGAGTGAGTGTGTGTGTGTGGTGAGAGAATGAGTATGTGTGTGTGTGTTTGGTGAGAGAGTGAGTGTGTGTGTGTGTGATTTTGTGGTGAGAGAGTGTGTGTGTGTGGTGAGATAGTGTGTGTGTGTGTGTGGTGAGAGAGTGATTGAGTGTGTGTGTGGTGAGAGAGTGAGTGTGTGTGTGTGGTGGGAGAGTGAGTTGCATGTCTTTGTGTGTTGAGACAGTGTGTGTTGTGAGAGAGTGTGTGTTTGTGTGGTGAGAGAGTGAGTGTGTGTTTGTGTGGTGAGAGAGAGAGTGTGTGTGTGTGTGGTGAGAGAGTGAGTGAGTGTGTGTGTGTGGTGAGAGAGTGAGTGTGTGTGTGTGTGTGTTTGTGTGGTGAGAGAGTGAGTGTGTGTGTGTGTCTGTGTGTGTGGTGAGAGAGTGAGTGTGTGTGTGTGTTTGTGTGGTGAGAGTGTGTGTGTGTGTTGAGTGAGTGTGTGTGTGTGGGTGGTGAGAGAGTGTGTGTGTGTGTGGTGAGAGAGTAAGTGTGTGTGTGGTGAGAGAGTGTGTGTTTGTGTGGTGAGAGAGAGAGTGTGTGTGTGTGTGTGTGTGTGGTGAGAGAGTGAGTGTGTGTGTGTGTGTGTGGTGAGAGAGTGAGTGTGTGTGTGTGTGTGTGTGTGTGTATGTTTGTGTGGTGAGAGAGTGTGTGTGTGTGTGTTTGTGTGATGAGATAGTGTGTTTGTGTGTGTTTGTGTGGTGAGATAGTGAGTGTGTGTGTGTTTGTGTGGTGAGAGAGTGAGTGTGTGTGTGTGTGCGTAGTGAGAGAGTGTGTGTGGTGAGAGATTGAGTGTGTGCATGTGTGTGTGTGTATGTGTGGTGAGAGTGTGTGTGTGTGTCTGTGTGCGTGTGGTGAGAGGGTGAGTGTGTGTGTGTGTGTGTGTGCGTGTGGTGAGTCAGTGTGTGTGTGCGTGTGTGGTGAGAGTGTGTGTGTGTGGTTTGTGAGTGTGTGTGTGTGTATGTGTGGTGAGAGTGTTTGTGTGTGTGTGTGTTTGTGTGTTGAGAGAGTGAGTGTGTGTGTGTGGTGAGAGAGTAAGTGTGTGTGTGGTGAGAGAGTGTGTGTTTGTGTGGTGAGAGAGAGAGTGTGTGTGTGTGTGTGTGTGGTGAGAGAGTGAGTGTGTGTGTGTGTGTGGTGAGAGAGTGAGTGTGTGTGTGTGTGTGTGATTGTGTGGTGAGAGAGTGTGTGTGTGTGTCTGTGGTGAGAGTGTGTGTGTGTGGTGAGAGAGTGAGTGTGTGCCTGTGTGTGTAGTGAGAGAGTGTGTGTGGTGAGAGAGTGAGTGTGTGCATGTGTGTGTGTGTATGTGTGGTGAGAGTGTACGTGTGTGTGGGTGTGTGTGTGCGTGTGGTGAGAGAGTGAGTGTGTGTGTGTGTGTGTGGTGAGATTGTGTGTGTGTGGTGAGTGAGTGTGTGTGTGTGTGGTGAGATTGTGTGTGTGTGGTGAGTGAGTGTGTGTGTGTGTGCATGTGGTGAGAGAGTGAGTGTGTGTGTGTGTGTGTGGTGAGATTGTGTGTGTGTGGTGAGTGAGTGTGTGTGTGTGTGTGTGGTGAGAGAGTGTGTGTGTGTGTGGTGATAGAGTGAGTGTGTGTGTGTGGTGAGAGAGTGAGTATGTGTGTGTGTGTGTGTGTGTGTGGTGAGAGAGTGAGTGTGTGTGTGTGATTTTGTGGTGATAGAGTGTGTGTGTGTGGTGAGATAGTGTGTGTGTGTGTGTGTGGTGAGAGAGTGATTGTGTGTGTGTGTGGTGAGAGAGTGAGTGTGTGTGTTTGTGTGGTGAGAGAGAGTGTGTGTGTGTGTGTGGTGAGAGAGTGAGTGAGTGTGTGTGTGTGTGTGTGTGGTGAGAGAGTGAGTGAGTGTGTGTATGTGTGTGGTGAGAGAGTGAGTGTGTGTGTGTGTGCTTGTGTGGTGAAAGTGTGTATGTGTATGTGTGTGTGTGGTGAGAGAGTGAGTGTGTGTTTGTGTGGTGAGAGAGTGAGTGTGTGCAGGTGTGTGTGTGTATGTGTGGTGACAGAGTGAGTGTGTGTGTTTGTGTGTGTGTGTGTGGTGAGAGAATGAGTGTGTGTGTGTGTTTGTGTGGTGAGAGAGTGAGTGTGTGTGTGTGATTGTGTGGGGTGAGAGAATGAGTGTGTGTGTGTGTGTGTGTGTGTAGTGAGAGAGTGAGTGTGTGTGTGTGGTGAGAGAGTGAGTGTGTGTTTGTGTTTGTGTGGTGAGAGTGTGTGTGTGTGTGTGTATGTGTATGTGTGTGTGGTGAGAGAGTGAGTGTGTGTGTGGTGAGAGAGTGAGTATGTGTGGTGAGAGAGTGAGAGTGTGTGTGTGTGTAGAGAGAGAGTGTGTGTGTGCGATGAGCGAGTGTGT
>JANJGN010000002.1:172445569-172450569 GCA_026770705.1 Isurus oxyrinchus | reverse complement strand
AGAGTGAGCGAGTGTGTGTGTGTGGTGAGAGAGTGAGTGTGTGTTTGTGTTTGTGTGGTGAGAGTGTGTGTGTGTGTGTGTGTATGTGTATGTGTGTGTGGTGAGAGAGTGAGTGTGTGTGTGGTGAGAGAGTGAGTATGTGTGGTGAGAGAGTGAGAGTGTGTGTGTGTGTAGTGAGAGAGTGTGTGTGTGCGGTGAGCGAGTGTGTGTGGTGAGAGAGTGAGTGTGTGTGTGTGTGTGTGTGTGCGTGTGGTGAGAGAGTGAGTGTGTGTGTGTGTGTGTGTGTGTGTGTGTGTGGTGAGAGTGTGTGTGTGTGGTGAGTGAGTGTGTGTGTGTGTGTGGTGAGAGAGTGTGTGTGTGTGTGGTGAGAGAGTGAGTGTGTGTGTGGTGAGAGAGTGAGTGTGTGTGTTTGTGTGGTGAGAGAGAGTGTGTGTGTGTGTGGTGAGAGAGTGAGTGTGTGTGTGTGTGTGTGTGGTGAGAGAGTGAGTGAGTGTGTGTATGTGTGTGGTGAGAGAGTGAGTGTGTGTGTGTTTGTGTGGTGAAAGTGTGTATGTGTATGTGTGTGTGTGTGGTGAGAGAGTGAGTGTGTGTGTGTGTGGTGAGAGAGTGAGTGTGTGTGTTGTGAGAGAGTGAGTATGTGTGGTGAGAGAGTGAGAGTGTGTGTGTGTGTGTGGTGAGAGAGTGTGTGTGTGTGGTGAGAGTGAGTGTATGTGAGTTCATGTGTGTGGTGAGAGTGACTGTGTGTGTGTGTGTGTGTGCTGAGAGAGTGAGTGTGTGTGTGTGTTTGTGTGGTGAGAGAGTGAGTGTGTGTGTGTGTGTGTGTGTGTGTGTGTGTGGTGAGAGAGTGAGTGTGTGTGTGTGTGGTGAGTGTGTGTGTGTGTGATTGTGTGGTGAGAGAGTGTGTGTGTGTGTGTTGAGAGATTGAGTGTGTGTGTGTGTGTGATTGTGTGGTGAGAGAGTGTGTGTGTGTGTGTGTGGTGAGAGAGTGAGTGTGTGTGTGTGACTGTGGTGAGAGAGTGTGTGTGTGTGTGGTGAGAGAGTGAGTGTGTGTGTGTGGTGAGAGATTGAGTGTGTGTGTGTGTGGTGAGAGAGTGAGTGTGTGTGTGTGTGTGTGTGTGTGTGTGTGGTGAGAGTGTGTGTGTGTGGTGAGTGAGTGTGTGTGTGTGTGTGGTGAGAGAGTGTGTGTGTGTGTGGTGAGTGAGTGAGTGTGTGTGTGGTGAGAGAGTGAGTGTGTGTGTTTGTGTGGTGAGAGAGAGTGTGTGTGTGTGTGGTGAGAGAGTGAGTGTGTGTGTGTGTGTGTGTGTGTGGTGAGAGAGTGAGTGAGTGTGTGTATGTGTGTGGTGAGAGAGTGAGTGTGTGTGTGTTTGTGTGGTGAAAGTGTGTATGTGTATGTGTGTGTGTGTGGTGAGAGAGTGAGTGTGTGTGTGTGTGGTGAGAGAGTGAGTGTGTGTGTTGTGAGAGAGTGAGTATGTGTGGTGAGAGAGTGAGAGTGTGTGTGTGTGTGGTGAGAGAGTGTGTGTGTGTGGTGAGAGTGAGTGTATGTGAGTTCATGTGTGTGGTGAGAGTGACTGTGTGTGTGTGTGTGTGTGCTGAGAGAGTGAGTGTGTGTGTGTGTGTGTGTTTGTGTGGTGAGAGAGTGAGTGTGTGTGTGTGTGTGTGTGTGTGTGTGTGGTGAGAGAGTGAGTGTGTGTGTGTGTGGTGAGTGTGTGTGTGTGTGATTGTGTGGTGAGAGAGTGTGTGTGTGTGTGTTGAGAGATTGAGTGTGTGTGTGTGTGTGATTGTGTGGTGAGAGAGTGTGTGTGTGTGTGTGTGGTGAGAGAGTGAGTGTGTGTGTGTGACTGTGGTGAGAGAGTGTGTGTGTGTGTGGTGAGAGAGTGAGTGTGTGTGTGTGGTGAGAGATTGAGTGTGTGTGTGTGTGGTGAGAGAGTGAGTGTGTGTGTCTGGTGAGAGAGTGAGTGTGTGTGTGTGACTGTGGTGAGAGAGTGTGTGTTTGTGTGGTGAGAGAGTGAGTGTGTGTGTGTGTGTGGTGAGAGATTGAGTGTGTGTGTGTGTGGTGAGAGAGTGAGTGTGTGTGTCTGGTGAGAGAGTGAGTGTGTGTCTGTGGTGAGAGAGTGAGTTGCATGTCTTTGTGTATTGAGACAGTGTGTGTTGTGAGAGAGTGTGTGTGTGTTTGTGTGGTGAGAGAGTGAGTGTGTGCAGGTGTGTGTGTGTATGTGTGGTGACAGAGTGAGTGTGTGTGTTTGTGTGTGTGTGTGTGGTGAGAGAATGAGTGTGTGTGTGTGTTTGTGTGGTGAGAGAGTGAGTGTGTGTGTGTGATTGTGTGGGGTGAGAGAATGAGTGTGTGTGTGTGTGTGTGTGTGTGTGTAGTGAGAGAGTGAGTGTGTGTGTGTGGTGAGAGAGTGAGTGTGTGTTTGTGTTTGTGTGGTGAGAGTGTGTGTGTGTGTGTGTATGTGTATGTGTGTGTGGTGAGAGAGTGAGTGTGTGTGTGGTGAGAGAGTGAGTATGTGTGGTGAGAGAGTGAGAGTGTGTGTGTGTGTAGAGAGAGAGAGTGTGTGTGCGATGAGCGAGTGTGTGTGGTGAGAGAGTGAGTGTGTGTGTGTGTGTGTGTGGTGAGAGAGTGAGTGTGTGTGTGTGTGTGTGTGTGTGTGGTGAGAGTGTGTGTGTGTTGTGAGTGTGTGTGTGTGTGTGTGTGGTGAGAGAGTGTGTGTGTGTGTGGTGAGAGAGTGAGTGTGTGTGTGGTGAGAGAGTGAGTGTGTGTGTTTGTGTGGTGAGAGAGAGTGTGTGTGTGGTGAGAGAGTGAGTGAGTGTGTGTGTGTGTGTGTGTGGTGAGAGAGTGAGTGAGTGTGTGTATGTGTGTGGTGAGAGAGTGAGTGTGTGTGTGTGTGCTTGTGTGGTGAAAGTGTGTATGTGTATGTGTGTGTGTGGTGAGAGAGTGAGTGTGTGTGTGTGTGGTGAGAGAGTGAGTGTGTGTGTTGTGAGAGAGTGAGTATGTGTGGTGAGAGAGTGAGAGTGTGTGTGTGTGTGGTGAGAGAGTGTGTGTGTGGTGAGAGTGAGTGTATGTGAGTTCATGTGTGTGGTGAGAGAGTGAGTGTGTGTGTGTCTGCGTGTGGTGACAGTGAGTGTGTGTGGTGAGAGTGACTGTGTGTGTGTGTGTGTGTGTGGTGAGAGAGTGAGTGTGTGTGTGTGTGCGTGTGGTGACAGTGAGTGTGTGTGGTGAGAGTGACTGCGTGTGTGTGTGTGTGTGTGCTGAGAGAGTGAGTGTGTGTGTGTGTTTGTGTGGTGAGAGAGTGAGTGTGTGTGTGTGTGTGTGGTGAGAGAGTGAGTGTGTGTGTGTGTGCGTAGTGAGAGAGTGTGTGTGGTGAGAGATTGAGTGTGTGCATGTGTGTGTGTGTATGTGTGGTGAGAGTGTGTGTGTGTGTGTGTGTGTGTGTCTGTGTGCGTGTGGTGAGAGGGTGAGTGTGTGTGTGTGTGTGTGTGTGCGTGTGGTGAGTGAGTGTGTGTGTGCGTGTGTGGTGAGAGTGTGTGTGTGTGGTTTGTGAGTGTGTGTGTGTATGTGTGGTGAGAGTGTTTGTGTGTGTGTGTGTTTGTGTGTTGAGAGAGTGAGTGTGTGTGTGTGGTGAGAGAGTAAGTGTGTGTGTGGTGAGAGAGTGTGTGTTTGTGTGGTGAGAGAGAGAGTGTGTTTGTGTGTGTGTGTGGTGAGAGAGTGAGTGTGTGTGTGTGTGTGGTGAGAGAGTGAGTGTGTGTGTGTGTGTGTGTGTGTGTATGTTTGTGTGGTGAGAGAGTGAGTGTGTGTGTGTTTGTGTGATGAGATAGTGTGTTTGTGTGTGTTTGTGTGGTGAGAGAGTGAGTGTGTGTGTGTTTGTGTGGTGAGAGATTGAGTGTGCGTGTGTGTGGTGAGAGAGTGAGTGTGTGTGTGTGTTTGTGTGGTGAGAGAGTGAGTGTGTGTGTGTGTGATTGTGTGGGGTGAGAAGGGAGTGTGTGTGTGTGTATGTGTGTGTGTGTGTGGTGAGAGGGTGAGTGTGTGTGTGTGTGTCTGTGTGGTGAGAGAGTGAGTGTGTGTGTGGTGAGAGAGTCAGGATGTGTGGTGAGAGAGTGAGAGTGTCTGTGTGTGTGGTGAGAGAGTGAGTGTGTGCGGTGAGAGAGTGTATGTGGTGTGAGAGTGAGTGTGTGTGTGTGTGTGTGTGCGTGTGGTGAGAGAGTGAGTGTGTGTGTGTGTGTGTGGTGAGTGAGTGTTTGTGTGTGTGTGGTGAGAGAGTGTGTGTGTTTGTGTGGGGAGAGAGTGAGTGTGTGTGTGTGGTGAGAGAGCGAGTGTGTGTTTGTGTGGTGAGAGAGATTGTGTGTGTGTGTGTGTGTGTGTGTGTGTGGTGAGAGAGTGAGTGTGTGTGTGTGTGGTGAGAGAGTGAGTGTGTGTGTGTGGTGAGAAGTGAGTATGTGTGGTGAGAGAGTGAGAGTGTGTGTGTGTGTGTGTGTGTGGTGAGAGTGAGTGTATGTGAGTTCATGTGTGTGGTGAGAGAGTGACTGTGTGTGTGTCTGCGTGTGGTGACAGTGAGTGTGTGTGGTGAGAGTGACTGTGTGTGTGTGTGTTTGTGGTGAGAGAGAGTGTGTGTGTGGTGAGAGAGTGAGTGTGTGTGTGTGATGAGAGAGTGAGTGTGTGTGCGTGTGTGTTGAGACAGTGTGTGTTGTGAGAGAGTGTGTGCGTGTGTGTTTCTGTGGTGAGAGAGTGAGTGTGTGTGTGTGTGTAGTGAGAGAGTGTGTGTGTTGAGAGAGTGAGTGTGTGCATGTGTGTGAGTGTGTGTGTATGTGTGGCGAGAGTGTTTGTGTGTGTGTGTGTGTTTGTGTGGTGAGGGAGTGAGTGTGTGTATGTGGTGAGAGAGTGTGTGTGTGTGATGAGAGAGTGAGTGTGTGGTGAGAGAGTGTGTGTGTGTGTGATGAGAGAGTGAGTGTGTGGTGAGAGAGTGAGTGTGTGTGTGTGGTGAGTGAATGTGTGAGTGTGTGTGTAA
>JANJGN010000002.1:172435569-172440569 GCA_026770705.1 Isurus oxyrinchus | reverse complement strand
GTGAGAGAGTGAGTGTGTGTGTGTGATGAGAGAGTGAGTGTGTGTGCGTGTGTGTTGAGACAGTGTGTGTTGTGAGAGAGTGTGTGCGTGTGTGTTTCTGTGGTGAGAGAGTGAGTGTGTGTGTGTGTGTAGTGAGAGAGTGTGTGTGTTGAGAGAGTGAGTGTGTGCATGTGTGTGAGTGTGTGTGTATGTGTGGCGAGAGTGTTTGTGTGTGTGTGTGTGTTTGTGTGGTGAGGGAGTGAGTGTGTGTATGTGGTGAGAGAGTGTGTGTGTGTGATGAGAGAGTGAGTGTGTGGTGAGAGAGTGTGTGTGTGTGTGATGAGAGAGTGAGTGTGTGGTGAGAGAGTGAGTGTGTGTGTGTGGTGAGTGAATGTGTGAGTGTGTGTGTAAGTGTGTGGTGAGTGAGTGTGTGAGTGTGTGTGTGTCTATGTGTGGTGAGAGAGTGAGTGTGTGTGTGTTTGGTGAGAGAGTGAATGTTTGTGTGTTTGTGTGGTGAGAGTGAGTGTTTGTGTGTGTGTGTAGTGAGAGTGAGTGTGTGGTGAGAGAGTGAGTGTGTGCATGTGTGTGTGTGTGTATGTGTGGTGAGTGTGTGTGTGTGTTTGTGTGATGAGAGTGTGTGTGTGTGTGTTTGTGTGGTGAGAGAGTGAGTGTGTGTGTGTGTGTTTGTGTGGTGAGAGAGTGAGTATGTGTGTGTGTTTGTGTGGTGAGAGAGTGTGTGTGTGTGGTGAGAGAGTGAGTGTGTGTGTGTGGTGAGAGAGTAAGTGTGTGTGTGTGGTGAGAGAGTGAGTGTGTGTTTGTGTGGTGAGAGAGAGAGTGTGTGTGTGTGTGTGTGTGTGTGGTGAGAGAGTGAATGTGTGTGTGTGTGTGTTTGTGTGTGTGGTGAGAGAGATTGTGTGTGTGTGTGTGTGTGTGATTGTGTGGTGAGAGAGTGTGTTTGTGTGTCTGTGGTGAGAGTGTGTGTGTGTGTGGTGAGAGAGTGAGTGTGTGCGTGTGTGTGTAGTGAGAGAGTGTGTGTGGTGAGAGAGTGAGTGTGTGCATGTGTGTGTGTGTATGTGTGGTGAGAGTGTATGTGTGTGTGGGTGTGTGTGTGCGTGTGGTGAGAGAGTGAGTGTGTGTGTGTGTGTGTGTGTGGTGAGATTGTGTGTGTGTGGTGAGTGAGTGTGTGTGTGTGTGTGTGGTGAGAGAGTGTGTGTGTGTGTGGTGATAGAGTGAGTGTGTGTGTGTGGTGAGAGAGTGAGTATGTGTGTGTGTGTGTGTGTGTGTGTGTGTGTGGTGAGAGAGTGAGTGTGTGTGTGTGTGATTTTGTGGTGATAGAGTGTGTGTGTGTGGTGAGATAGTGTGTGTGTGTGTGTGTGGTGAGAGAGTGATTGTGTGTGTGTGTGGTGAGAGAGTGAGTGTGTGTGTGTGGTGGGAGAGTGAGTTGCATGTCTTTGTGTGTTGGGACAGTGTGTGTTGTGAGAGAGTGTGTGTGTGCGGTGAGTGAGTGTGTGTGGTGAGAGAGTGAGTGTGTGTGTGTGTGTGTGTGTGTGCGTGTGGTGAGAGAGTGAGTGTGTGTGTGTGTGTGTGGTGAGAGTGTGTGTGTGTGGTGAGTGAGTGTGTGTGTGTGTGTGTGTGTGTGGTGAGAGAGTGTGTGTGTGTGTGTGGTGATAGAGTGAGTGTATGTGTGTGGTGAGAGAGTGAGTATGTGTGTGTGTGTTTGGTGAGAGAGTGAGTGTGTGTGTGTGTGATTTTGTGGTGAGAGAGTGTGTGTGTGTGGTGAGATAGTGTGTGTGTGTGTGTGTGGTGAGAGAGTGATTGAGTGTGTGTGTGGTGAGAGAGTGAGTGTGTGTGTGTGGTGGGAGAGTGAGTTGCATGTCTTTGTGTGTTGAGACAGTGTGTGTTGTGAGAGAGTGTGTGTTTGAGTGGTGAGAGAGTGAGTGTGTGTGTGTGTGTAGTGAGAGAGTGCGTGTGGTGAGAGAGTGAGTGTGTGCATGTGTGTGTGTATATGTGCGGTGAGAGTGTGTGTGTGTGTGTGCGTGTGCTTGTGTGTGTGGTGAGAGTGTGTGTGTGTGGTGAGTGAGTGTGTGTGTGTGTGTGGTGAGAGAGTGTGTGTGTGTGGTGAGAGAGTGAGTGTGTGTGTGTGTGGTGAGAGAGTGAGTGTGTGTTTGTGTGGTGAGAGAGAGTGTGTGTGTGTGTGTGTGGTGAGAGAGTGAGTGTGTGTGTGTGTGGTGAGAGAGTGAGTGTGTGTGTGTGTGTGTGTGTTTGTGTGGTGAGAGAGTGAGTGTGTGTGTGTGTCTGTGTGTGTGGTGAGAGAGTGAGTGTGTGTGTGTGTTTGTGTGGCGAGAGTGTGTGTGTGTGTTGAGTGAGTGTGTGTGTGTGTGTGGTGAGAGAGTGTGTGTGTGTGTGGTGAGATAGTAAGTGTGTGTGTGGTGAGAGAGTGTGTGTGTGTGTGGTGAGAGAGTGAGTGTGTGTGTGTGTGTGTATGTTTGTGTGGTGAGAGAGTGTGTGTGTGTGTGTTTGTGTGATGAGATAGTGTGTTTGTGTGTGTTTGTGTGGTGAGAGATTCAGTGTGTGTGTGTGTTTGTGTTGTGAGAGAGTGAGTGTGTGTGTGTGTGGTGAGAGAGTGAGTGTGTGCATGTGTGTGTGTGTATGTGTGGTGAGAGAGTGTGTGTGTGTGTGTGTGTGTGTTTGTGTGGTGACAGATTGAGTGTGTGTGTTTGTGTGTGTGTGTGGTGAGAGAGTGAGTGTGTGTGTGTGTTTGTGTGTTGAGAGAGTGAGTGTGTGTGTGATTGTGTGGGGTGAGAGAGTGAGTGTGTGTGTGTGTGTGTGTAGTGTGAGAGTGAGTGTGTGTGTGTGTGGTGGGAGAGTGAGTGAGTGTGTGTGTGTGGTGAGAAAGTGAGTGTGTGTTTGTGTTTGTGTGGTGAGAGAGTGTGTGTGTGTGTATGTGTATGTGTGTGTGGTGAGAGAGTGAGTGTGTGTGTGGTGAGAGAGTGAGTATGTGTGGTGAGAGAGTGAGATTGTGTGTGTGTGTAGTGAGAGAGTGTGTGTGTGCGGTGAGCGAGTGTGTGTGGTGAGAGAGTGAGTGTGTGTGTGTGTGTGTGTGTGCGTGTGGTGAGAGAGTGAGTGTGTGTGTGTGTGTGTGTGTGGTGAGAGTGTGTGTGTGTGGTGAGTGAGTGTGTGCATGTGTGTGGTGAGAGAGTGTGTGTGTGTGTGGTGAGAGAGTGAGTGTGTGTATGGTGAGAGAGTGAGTGTGTGTGTTTGTGTGGTGAGAGAGAGTGTGTGTGTGTGTGTGGTGAGAGAGTGAGTGTGTGTGTGTGTGTGTGGTGAGAGAGTGAGTGAGTGTGTGTATGTGTGTGGTGAGAGAGTGAGTGTGTGTGTGTGTTTGTGTGGTGAAAGTGTGTATGTGTATGTGTGTGTGTGTGGTGAGAGAGTGAGTGTGTGTGTGTGTGGTGAGAGAGTGAGTATGTGTGGTGAGAGTGAGTGTATGTGAGTTCAACTGTGTGGTGAGAGTGACTGTGTGTGTGTGTGTGTCTGTGTGCTGAGAGAGTGAGTGTGTGTGTGTGTTTGTGTGGTGAGAGAGTGAGTGTGTGTGTGTGTGTGTGTGTGTGTGGTGAGAGAGTGAGTGTGTGTGTGTGTGTGATTGTGTGGTGAGAGAGTTTGTGTGTGTGTATGTTGAGAGAGTGAGTGTGTGTGTGTGTGTGATTGTGTGGTGAGAGAGTGTGTGTGTGTGTGTGTGGTGAGAGAGTGAGTGTGTGTGTGTGACTGTGGTGAGAGAGTGTGTGTGTGTGTGGTGAGAGAGTGAGTGTGTGTGTGTGGTGAGAGATTGAGTGTGTGTGTGTGTGGTGAGAGAGTGAGTGTGTGTGTCTGGTGAGAGAGTGAGTGTGTGTGTGTGACTGTGGTGAGAGAGTGTGTGTGTGTGTGGTGAGAGAGTGAGTGTGTGTGTGTGTGTGGTGAGAGATTGAGTGTGTGTGTGTGTGGTGAGAGAGTGAGTGTGTGTGTCTGGTGAGAGAGTGAGTGTGTGTGTGTGGTGAGAGAGTGAGTTGCATGTCTTTGTGTATTGAGACAGTGTGTGTTGTGAGAGAGTGTGTGTGTGTTTGTGTGGTGAGAGAGTGAGTGTGTGCATGAGTGTGTGTGTATGTGTGGTGAGAGAGTGTGTGTGTGTGTGTGTTTGTGTGGTGACAGAGTGAGTGTGTGTGTTTGTGTGTGTGTGTGGTGAGAGAGTGAGTGTGTGTGTGTGTTTGTGTGGTGAGAGAGTGAGTGTGTGTGTGTGATTGTGTGGGGTGAGAGAGTGAGTGTGTGTGTGTGTGTGTGTAGTGAGAGAGTGAGTGTGTGTGTGTGTGGTGGGAGAGTGAGTGAGTGTTTGTGTGTGGTGAGAGAGTGAGTGTGTGTTTGTGTTTGTGTGGTGAGAGTGTGTGTGTGTGTGTGTGTGTGTGTATGTGTATGTGTGTGTGGTGAGAGAGTGAGTGTGTGTGTGGTGAGAGAGTGAGTATGTCTGGTGAGAGAGTGAGAGTGTGTGTGTGTGTAGTGAGAGAGTGTGTGTGTGCGATGAGCGAGTGTGTGTGGTGAGAGAGTGAGTGTGTGTGTGTGTGTGTGTGCGTGTGGTGAGAGAGTGAGTGTGTGTGTGTGTGGTGAGAGTGTGTGTGTGTGGTGAGTGAGTGTGTGTGTGTGTGTGGTGAGAGAGTGTGTGTGTGTGTGGTGAGAGAGTGAGTGTGTGTGTGTGTGTGTGTATGTGGTGAGAGAGTGAGTGTGTGTGTGTGTGTGTGTGGTGAGTGTGTGTGTGATTGTGTGGTGAGAGAGTGTGTGTGTGTGTGTTGAGAGAGTGAGTGTGTGTGTGTGTGTGATTGTGTGGTGAGAGTGTGTGTGTGTGTGTGTGGTGAGAGAGTGAATGTGTGTGTGTGACTGTGGTGAGAGAGTGTGTGTGTGTGTGGTGAGAGAGTGAGTGTGTGTGTGTGTGTGGTGAGAGAGTGAGTGTGTGTGTGTGGTGAGAGAGTGAGTGTGTGTGTGTGACTGTGGTGAGAGAG